>JARGXW010001049.1:0-40447 GCA_029204085.1 Mycena sp. CBHHK59/15 | reverse complement strand
ACGGTCCCAGCAGAGAACTAATGGAACCAGGATAAATATATCTGAAGAAGCCTAGATTCTGGCCTACGTCAATGTCATATGCAAAGTTGAACCATGTGCCAGGCGTAAAAGGCATGGACCATTTGGTGACTCCAGTGACCTACAAACGATACGCCAGGTTATACTCGTGAATCAGATCGAAGACGCGTTGTCTAACCATCCAAACCAAATTCGTCCCGTTGACTCCATACTTGAGCTACCGTAGACATCAGCAAAACCATCAACCGTGAGCGTTTTTCTTTGGCTGACCTCCGTGAAGTGACTTTCGAAAAAACAGATCTGTGGGAGACAAGTGGGGTCGGTGGACAGCTCTAGCGTCGAACCTATGGAACATACCTGGTGTTCCAAGGTCGGCTAAATGGAGTCATGGGTCAAAAATAATCCATAGTTTGATCACGGAGTCTGCTCACGTCTGGAAGGTTTGTAGACGGATGAGAAATCGAAAAATGATAAAACAAATTTCCAGTCCCAAGGTTCGCTGTTGTCTATCGTCCTTGCCCTTCAATAACCTTGAGAGCTTCAGGCAATACGTGTACTGACCTGAGGAATGAGTTCGGCCCTTTGGAGATATCGAGTTAGATATGTCCTTGCCGCGGGATCGCACTCTTACCGCTCCATCTGCGAATTCCAGGTTGCAGTGGTGTCTATGGTCATTCTGATGCCATGGGTCTCAGCGCTACCCGCGGGGTTTTTGAATGAAGGATCGAGCGCCAAGTAGTGGGACGTGTTTTGGGTACCATGGATGTACCATTGGTACTCCCCTAAAAGAGCGAGTTGATCAATTGAACCGTCGAGGTATCAGAAATAAATCATGCCGCTACTCACCGACTTCATTGCTCCACGACCCTTGTAAATCATAAGCAAAAAGGAACACTTGCTTACTCTGACGACACGCGTTGGCTTACATTTGTCAAAATCCGCCACGGTCGAGTAGGAGTTGAAACTGCCCGACCAGATGGTAGTGCCAGCTCGGGTGGTGACAAAGAAAATGGCCAAAGCAACCAGAGTCAAAAAAGCCATCGGAGCAGTTGCATAGCTAACACAGGATCTGAGTTTAAGTATTCTTTCAGGTTGATCGTCGGTACAAGTATCGTTGCAATGCGAAGTTCGGCCGCGGGAAAAATATCGGAAACAGTTAAAGCCTATATCAATGCTTGGATCTCGGGAATATAGTACATCATGTGTATGTTCTCGTGTCGTAAAAGGGCTATTTAATGATTCTGAGGGTATAAAATGATCACAACAAAAATAATAAACACTCGTCACAAATAAGTACGTTCATTTGTCCTCGTGTGGAGACCTTTTGAACATCCAGGAAGTAAACCATGATCTCGGTTTAGTGGCCTTCTCCGCCTCGACCTCCTCTTCCTCCAGCCGATCCGCCAGAGCCACCTGCTCTTCTGCCATGACCTCATGAGCGATAGCTGCATGGGTAGATACATTAGTTGAACGTCTCATTGAAGGCATGACGACTGAAAGTCCTGATGTCGACGGGTTCGAAAGCATTAAGTCAGCTTGTGCATGAACGTCGGGCCGAACTCCAATATCCCAGTCTGTTGACCGGACACGGTCCATCGGGGGAGGTTGTAGGGTAGACATGAAGAAGCCGATCGGTCTCGAGGTCTTGTCCCTTCAGAGAAAGAGCGAGTTGAGACCCTGGGAGCGAGGCTCGGCCGCCGAGGTCTCGACGCAATCGTGCTACCACTAGCCTTGCGGCGGAATGTAGATGCCCGTCGGCGCCGGGCTGTCTGCGTCTGTTCCACATCGTCTTTGGCTTGCGCCCGCTTCGCAATGACCAAAGGCAACTCGATCTCCTCACTGCCGTCGTAGTCTTGTTCGAGAGACATGTCGGCACTCGGACGCTCCTCGGCGGGAGGGGTGACAACACTGGAGACTTCTGACATCTGCATCGGCGAGGCGGTCTCTGGCATACTGAGCCACTGGCCTAGTCGACCTCCAGTGGCTTCGACTGTCAAGGATACCTTGAGATCAACGGTATCATCCAAATCAAGGACCCCGAAAGGATCTCGAGGAAGCCACAACGAGCTGCTGATCTCTCTCGTGTAAAAGGGATTATCATACGGGAGATCGACGGTGTTATCGTCATCCCATGCCGGGGGCGAAGGATGTGGTACGACAGGACCTGTGTTATCTTGACGCATTTGTGGGGCATCTTCCGAATTCGAACCGCCGGGTGTGCGCCCATATGTGAGCTGTGATGATCCGTTAACCAATCTCTGAGCCTCGTCTGCCAAAGAGTTGTTCAGCTTGTGACCAGCTTCGAAGGACATGGAGCCTAGTCTAGAGAATGATTGCTCCCGTGGTGCAAAAGGATTTGGTCGGTGTTGAATGGCTCGATGTGGGCGTACAGTGGCATACGATAGGTTCACCCAGTGAGGCAAACGAAACGAGAGCATGGTTCCAAATTGCGGAGACCTGTCCTCAACCAGGTCGTTTCCATGGTGGTAGCTGTCATCTTGATCTTGAGCTGGGGCTTCATTTCCATATTCCGCTTCGCGGGCGTGTGGAATAATAAGCTGAGCCTCCATGATGTCATCATGTTCGAACTGAGCCCGGATCATGCGAGTTATTCTGAAGGAAGATGAGATGTATGGACGCGGCTGAGGGTATATCGAGACTCACAAAAACTTTACGACGGTCGTAAAAACAACCAGAAAGGCTGCTAGTCCAACATTTACGGTTTTCTTCAGAACGATCATGTAAACCATGAAGACCGTCTGATACCTCGGTCAGTGGATACGAAAGCAGGAACATCGGAAGACCAACTTGAGAGAGAATGAGACCTGCCAGAGATTTAGTGATACGCAGCAATTCCATTGCGACGCTTACCATCCAGAGAATATCGAACAATTCGTATGAGTATCGTCTGTCCGTTGCCTTCGTAATTTTTCGCGTAGATATGTATCAACTAGTTTCGGTATAAGCTGCGCGCGCGAAAGAGATTTAGACGAAAACAAACCTGGTTTTTGACGACGCCTGAAAAAAATCTGTGACGAAAATGTATTACGTAACAACACTTTCCACATACCCGCTTCAATGAAGAAATAGAATGCCCCGAATGGTATCACGAATGGATTGAGGACCATGAAAAGCATCAAAACATGGATCACCAGCAGGTGTGTGGGAAGCCAATCTAAAAACCGGGTTTAGGGCTCAATTCTTCAAACCAGAAAAGTGTTTACAATAGAAGTTGAATGTACGCGGTCGGATACCAACAGCCCGTTTGCGTCTGCATTGGAGGACGTCAGTGTCATCTTCAACTCACACAAAGAAGCAAAACGCACGGGGTCACTTGGCGTCGAGTAGTGGGGTACACAATGAGTGGAAGCTGTCCAGTTTGTCAGATTGTCCCCTGGGGAAAGTCCACGAACTCACGCCCACTTGACAGCGTGTGTCAGTGCAAATTAACATCTGAAGCAAATGAACTGGGCTTACACAATGCAATCTCAAATCCTCCATGCATACCCACGGTGAAGATCACTGAGGATTTTTAGAATTCATCGAGACATACTACGTAGAAAGACTTACGCCAACCGACATAAAATGGGCCTGCCGTGGGAAAGCTATCCGCAACGATTTCCAATATGTCGACTCTCGACGTTTGGCTGGACTTGAACGAGTCGAGAACCGATTGCAGTGCAGCTGTGCCAACGCAAAAGAACACCAAGACGTTGACAATCAGGAACTTGTAATAGCGAGTCATGATGAGGTCGTGCAGTGCCGAGAGCGTTGTGATAGTGTGCGCTTTCTTGGCGATCAGCAGAAGGATGGGCGGGATAGACAGTGCGAGCAGCGCGACTAGAAGAGTGGGAAGGAACGACTGGATCAAGTCTTCCTCCCATTGGTGCTTGTCTAGATATATTTTCTAGAGATAGATGTTCACAACGGCCACCATTGTGGTCATGGAAGGACTGACCAACGCCGGCAAGAAAACACTGATGTTCTGAATCGAGACAAGACCGACCAGTAGGGATACTGGGAACAACCAGAAGACGGTGAACGCCCTATGACTGAATCAGAATTCAAGTATAAAGGTTTGCTGGAGCACCAATCACCATACGCCCATGTTTACAACCCAATCCTTCACGAACTGAATGATTTTCATGGTCAATGATCGGAAATCAAAGGCAGCAAATGATGCACCTCTCCGTTGTAAGACGATTTCATGACTCTGATCCAGTCTAAATCCTGGTACGCAGGAGCCATGGTGACCAAACATGTCAATGGATTGTTCGGATGTACCGCCAGGTATTTACAAGCTCGCCTGGCATCTGCCGGATCTGCGAAAGTCACAAATGCCGTGGAAACCGGGTCGTAGTCTGTGACGGCCTTCGCCCGATTCTCCGTGATAAAGGATGTTAGCAAGTTGAATTTCGCTGTGTAATAGTCAATCGAAGGGACGACCTTGTCGCGGAAGACATGGGACAGATTAATGAGAGGCTGATATGCATCCAAACTACTTCGCGGTAGACTGAACAGCGCTTCCCAGATCGTAACGTCCAGGTGGGACTTGACTGGAGACGTGGGCGGGTACGCTTGAGCTCCAACATCGCTGTCAGAATCCTGGGAGCCCTCCGTCCGAAGTTTTCGGAACTCGCGCTTGGAAAAAAGACCCTTGCTACGAGGCGCACGAGGTCGCAGGCCAAACTCCTCCACGTACGGTCCGATAACCTCTATGAGTCGCTGCATCCGCTCTTCTTCACTCAAAGCACCCTCCTCGCCAGCATTGCCTCGCTCTGGATCGATCACGTTAGCTCGTCGCTTCGTGGAAGATTTAGTGTGAGCATGAGCTCGGACAGTTGGTTTGTTTGCGTCTCTCCGAGCCATCGCATGCTGCACGGCTAGAATCGTCTTCTTTGCCAATTTGATATGAGCAGTTTCCAGAAGGCGCAACACGTCCTCTCGACGCTCCAGAAGGGCAGCGAGCTCTGTCATCTTCCGAGCAACAACTACTCGTTCAATGACTAGGACATTACTCGAGTTCTCTGTTAGACTATTCAGGTCGTTCTTCGCTTCTGTCGCTTTTGCAGGACGAGCGGTGGCCGAGAGCGGGATCGGCGGGACAGGGAGTCGTTTTGCCCTGTTGAAAAGGAAGGCAACAGACTTGTTGATGAAACCGGGTTGTGTGGAGGAGGTGAGGCCCATGGAGGGTTTCTCCAGCTTGCGGGACATGTAATATTCGAAGTATTCCTTGAGCACCTTCTCTTCTCGCAAGGCCGGAGGAACATTGGACACCATGACTGTCCGTAACCGGAGACCGATGTTGGGATGATTTCGGTCGAGAGTCGGTACATCTGCGAATCCATACTGAGGATGCGGGTGAGGGTGGTAGGTGTGATCTGCAGGATCCTGAGAGGCTATCCGTTTCGCGGTGATGTCGATCTTGGCCGCGCGGAGTCGGAACGCTCCATTGCATATCCAGAGGAGAGTGCCCATCCAAGAAAGGGTGATCCAGAAAAGGAGACAGATATGAATCCACAGCAACGATAGGCCCTCATGGGTGGCTACTAAGGACGTTATAGACGCTCGGGTCATGGATTTCTTGGAGACGGAATCCTCGGAGAACTCGACGTGGATGGGAAACAGTATAGGAAAGGTCGTCAATGTATGGAGTAACACAAACCAGACTGCAAACAGTGGAGGTCAATGGACTTGGATATAGCAAGGTGAATACATGACGCACAACAACCGCGTAAAAAGCGGATATACAGAGTCGCGTCAACGCCCCGGAGTTCATTCATCTTGTCCGCCGGAAAAAATACGACCTGCTTGACCCATGATAGTGGCCATCCGCGAGGAGATGGTGGTGATGGATATCTGTCCTTAGATATTGGTATTTTGAATGGGAGGTGAGTGAAGTGCTGACCTTGCCCAAGATCGTCCTTGGTACAAACTGGGAAACCAGCGTCAGTCTTACCATCAGCGGCAGATATTAGGCTCTTTGGGCGTATACGCGCGCTTTTAAGTTCCTGCGCATACGCCCAAAAGGCATCAAAGAAACTCACTATCCAAACTCCCAAGATTCACGACTATCAAGACTCTCAGGGTCGTACTTCTTTCCCCTCCGATTCCTCTTCATGAGTTCCTGCCCGGTGACGCATATTACGGTAATGGCAAGGGCAATTACAGACTGATTGACAAGGCCACTGGTATCCGTCGTCTGTGAGCACGCGCTTCACTAAGAGGATATGGTTGCCACACCTGTAGCTTTTCGAAAAGGGTCTGGTCTGAATATCGCCCATGGACTGCGAGCGCTGCTACGGCCGTACGATGCGTGAAAGCGCTATACGGGAGCAGCTGGCATATAGACGCGAGTGGAAGGAAGAGAGCTCCCTGAGACGGATTTTGGCGTGACACACTGATCGAAGCAATAAATGATCGAGCTGGTGGGGCTCTACTAGCATTGGATGCCCACAACGCCTCAGGTATAGCATCGGAGACTCCACGGTCCATTCATAAACTCTCGCACGTATGTACTCCACGTATCTAACGTCATACTGCGCCAATTCTACTTCGTTTTCGCAATACGCAGCTTGTTGGGACGGTACAGGTAGTTTTCGCTGTAGTTCTTCGGAGGGGTCCTTTTCACAGTCGGCGGTTGCCTGGAGCGTGCAGGGTGAGCAATACAAGGTACAGAATCGACAAAAGGCGCACACGTAGTAATCCCATCCTGGCAACAAGAAGTTAACAATCACCCGTACGCGCCAACGTTGTGCTCACCTTGCTTCTTTGCAAAATGGATGGCATCCTCTTGCGACTTGAATGTCAAACGTGTGCCCTGCATATAATCAGCCCTGTCGAAGGTTGGGTTTGAGCGACCGTGAAAGCAAGAGAAAAATTATGAGCGTACGCACGAGCTCGCCCATCCCATGAGAGGATTCTCCCAGCGGCCACCTCCCTGCAAGATGTCGAAGTCAATCCGCCATCGTTCGCCCTTTGCTCCTCCGCTCTGCATTGTGTTCCGCGTGGGCTGATACACTCGTACAGCGCGGTGGCGGAGTTGCGCTGATTGCGATTGCTACGTTAGTATGGGGACCACATTCTTGATAATATGGCGCACAGGGAGTGCCGCTGATCGTGTCGGCAGTTATCACCCCAGGCGGCACGGTCGCAACCACATCTGAAGGCCCAGATGCTGCTTCGTGAGGCGGAGACTCTGTGGCAGCAGCATGAGCCGAGGGCGCAGATTTCGTTGTGACACCTCGCCGGAGGAGGGCCGGCCCAAGAGTACGACGAGACGCAGCTACCTGTCGGAGGAGCATTGTTGATGGTTTGGCCCAGTAGAAAACACGAGCAAACTACCGCCGATATTAGGTGGGCTCAAAGTTGATTTCTGCGGCCGGCCGCAGACGCAGAAGGTCATGTGGTGGTGACCGCTCGTCACATTATTTGTTCTATACCCATTTTGGGCAAAATAGGTGATTATCGTGATTTCGACGTAGTTTTACATCGATAAGCCCCCGGCGTGGACGATAAAATCAAAGCATTATCAGGAGATGACCCACATATCATTTTCTCCGCCCTCTGCTTCACAATGGGCCGTGAAACTGTTCATTCCCAAGTAACAAAGTCCTATCTCAAACACATGATTCTTCGTGACTTACTCGTTCCCCTCGATGACGACGACGACGATGATCTCTACGACGATGCAGACGGAGATCTTGCTGAGAAGACGACCAAGCTCAAGCTTGATATGATCATCCTGGATGCCATAAAAAGGGCTCGATACTTGCGTGCTCGGGAGCCTGTTCCAAAATCCGGGAATTTGCATCTTGCCTGGGTTTATGCAGGGAATTCCAACGACCATGGCCGATTCCAGAATATGCTTTGGGTCTCCCCCATGGTGTTTTCCGTTATCTTGGAGCTCATCAAGGACCATCCGGTCTTCACCAACAATTCCAATGTCCCGCAGAAACCAGTTGACGAACAGCTTGCAGTGACTCTGTATCGTTTGGGTCACTACGGCAATGCTGCGTCGCTCGAGGACATAGCGAGAATGGCAGGCTGTGGTGAGGGATCAGTGGAGAATTTCACTTATCGCTGCTTTGATGCGATTGAATTCTTGCACGACATGTTCGTGCGGCCATTAACCCCTGCGGAAAAGGAGCGAGAAAAGCAGTGGATGGATGCACACATCGGATTTAGGGGCCTGTGGCGAGAAGGGTGGATAATGTACGATGGGACAATTGTTGTTCTCTATTCCAAGCCAGGTCTCAATGGCGATGCATACTACATGCGCAAAGCCAATTATGGGTTGAGTGTCCAGGTACGCAGCCCTCGCATTGATTTTCTTGTAACTCATTGAAATTGCAGATTGGAAATATTGCCTCCAACCTACGAATTCAAGATTACTGCCACGGGTTTACAGGTTCAGCTCACGATGCGGCTGCTTTCGAGCATACTGCAGCAGTCCTCCATCCAGAATTCATGTTTGAAGGCGATGGATTTGCCTGGGGAGACTCAGCTTATACTCTCAATGCACGTACCATCCCTGTCCACAAACACCCAGCATCACTCATCCCGGAGAATGCGAAATTTGACAAGGTGGTTTCTCACCTTCGTGTTCGCTCGGAGCACTGCATTGGGGCATTGAAAGGCCGCTGACAGAGTCTCCGTGATCTTCGTGTAAATATCAACTCCGTGGCGGATCATGAACGGGCATGCCGATGGATTACGATTGCGATTATCCTTCACAATCTTGTAATTGATGTGGAAGGGGAGGACTCGGGGGTAGCATTCTTATCGGAGCATGGCAGAGTCGAGGAGGAACAGGATCGAGGTGGACAGGACGTGCCGTTGGAAGCAGAATTTACGGATGATCAAGGGGAGCAGAAGCGTATACGACTCACAGCAGAATTAATTGTGCATCGCGGGCTGTAGCTACATAATTATATACATGAATAGAACATTAGGGGTGATTAAAGAGGGGTGTTAAGACGACGAAGGGAAGTAACGACTGTGGTGTAAGTTTAGATATCAATGGAATCAAAGGGAAGGGATTTCTGAGTATTTTCAATATCCCAAGACAAAGGGGAGTAAATAACAACCGGGGGGGACGAGGAAAGGGCAGAAGGACGAGGGGTACGAGGGGTGCGTGGGGTATGCGGCCCCCGGTGACGGGGGGACCTCGCCGCGGCGCGGGAGCATCAAGCGTGGCAATGGCAGCCTTGGTTTCCTCCAACGTGTTGATCCTCAAACATCTTCATGATCTGGTCCTTCTCCTTCGGATCTGTTCTCTCTGGGTGATGAGGAGAGATTGGAGACGATGCTCGGCATTTGCAGCCGCGCTTCTCTCGCAATCTGAATGTTCTCCCTAAAAATAGTTAGTATCTTATCTAAAGATATGTAAACTTACTTCGAGGCGTCCATAATCACGTCCTCGAGCGACCGCTTTTTGGGGATGTGCTGGAGATTTTGACGAGCCTTATCCATCGCGTTGCTGAGATTGGCCCCAAACATCGAAGGTCTTGGTCCCTTTACAGATTTAGCGGCAGCAGGTCGTGATTCGGGCCCGTTTGCGGTGTCTGCAGCGCAGAAATGCGGCTATTGGTGCTTATCGGGTGCAATTCTGACGACGCTGAGGCAGCAAGATTGCCCGGGGGAGAGGGGGAGGTGCGGGGAGGAGTAGCAATGGTGCCGATTAGCTGAGGATCGATCTGGGAGTCGGTGAATGGTTGACTAGCTGGAGTTTTGAGAGTCTGATTGTGGACGATCTTGCGGCCGTGCGGACCAATGCCGGTCGTTATGAGAGGGGGAACAACGTTGGGGCGGGTGCTGAGGAACTTATGGAGCTCCGAAAAGTAGGGAAACTCCTTGTTAAGTAGCTCTAAGAGGAGGTTAATTAAAAACACAATTTTTAAGCGTTTAGTGGCTTACGCCAGAGATTCACGGCCGCCTCGGGGGTATCATGGTGGGGGCCATCCTCAGGGATGTAGTAGTCGAGGTACTGATGGCCCCCACCTAGCCCCGCCTCCTCCGGAGCACCCACTCCACCGCCAGTAACCCGAAGACGTGCAGCCTTTTCCTTGTAGGTTTTACACAATCTACTCGCCGTTAGCACACCCCAGGAATGATTCAAAGGAGCCATACTCCTCAGTCTTGCCCTTGACGTGGTTGCCGAGTTTTTTGCCATGATACTTGAAGTCCTCCGGGAACATGGCCTGAGCAATGCGCTCATACACAGTGATTTTGCGATCAGCTGAGGTATTCTTGACCGAGGGAGTCAGATTAGAGGCATAGGTTGAAGCAGAGCTCTCCTCACCTCCTTTGGGTCCTGCTTTCCGAAGAGAACGATGAAATTCTCTTTTTTTTGAAGGTGATCGAGGAGGATCCAAGTCAGCGCTCCCTCGTTTGCGGACCACACGATTGAGGCAAGTTTGTTGTTGGAGGCCATGGATGAGATGATATTAAAGCGAGATACTAATTTTCCGAGACAGGATAGGTGGTATATAGGCCAGCGGCGAGGAAGAGATAGGATATAATAATTTTCTGGCGCACAAAGGCTTTTGGTATACACAACTAAACAGCGACCAAAGGTGACGAGCGGTCACCACCACATGACCTTCTGCGTCTGTGGCCGGCCACAGAAATCAACTTTGAGCCCACCTATTATTACAGCTGTTTCCGAAATCCTTGAGACAACGTCAATGTTTTTGCTCTCACTCAACTTTTGATGAAATGAGTGCCATAGACTGTCGCAAAGGCAGTCTTCCAGACATCTTCAGCGACGATGAGGATCTGCTCATACACGTCAGACATGTCTATCTTAGACCTGACTTTCGTGTGCACACAGTCCAGCCGTATCTGGTCTTGGTCGGGGAAAGGCATAACATCCTTTCACATATTTTCATTGCGTTTTCTGCAATCAATTGCGGTACACAATAACCCTGTTTTCTTCGGGATACACAGCATAGGAGCTGCCTGGTTCATCTGAACAGCCTCCCACCATCCGGCACGCACATATTGTGCAATCTTCTCGAGCAACTGAGGCTTCATAGCATCAGGGCACCGAGGTAAATGGTAGTGATACACCATGTCTTCGTTGATCAACAGTATACAATGATTAACCGCCCGTACAGGTGGCATTGTTTCAGGTACTCTGGACATAATGTCCTGGCTAATCTCTAGCCACTAATGGCGAAGTCACGGAACATCGGTGTCCGTAAGTGTGACCTTACCCGCTTTTATTCCAGCCCCATGAATTTCAGTGGTGGCATTGCCTCTGTTAACCTCTCGGTTAATACAAGTTTCACCGAGTCTGGCTCGGCTTCGGCCCCTACAGGAGGCCTTCTCAACACCCTCTCAGGGTTAGGAATTGGCGCATGTTGCTGTGAGAACCTCATGCAAGAGAATTCCTGTACCAATTCCGGAAACGTCTCACCATCTTTCGAGGTGATCTCTCCAGTGTCCTCCATGAGGACAGGCATCTCAGGCATGAGTGTTACTTGGGCCAGCTCTGCCAGGAACTTGTCGTCAGGTTCTTCATGAAGAGTCACCGACCCTAGTCTCATGGACATGTGCCCAGAGCATGCTGGTTCTACACCAATAGAACTTGTCGGGGCCTCGACAGTTGGCCCTATTTTAGGGAGTCATTCCTCCCTCACTATGCAGCAGGCCGCATTCCGATGCTCGACCTCGGACACCTCTTCTGATTCTGAGAGCATGGGCATGGGTACGCTGCACACCTGTACGGTGTTGAACTCAAAGTCAAGCGAGATCTTGTGTCTCCACATGAACTTTGTTCCAATGACCACATTAAAGCGGTCGAGATTGACGATGTCGAGGTACTCCTCTGACCTTATATCGTCATACTCTAATATGGCAGTCATGCCATGATTAATTTTGGAACGACTACCCACTGTTCCTAGCTGAAGTACAACTTCAGACTCTATAGGGAATACTTTAATCCCTGAAACCCAAGCAAAGTCGGGGCTACATGCCTTGGTGGTACACCCCGAGTTGAATAGTGCAAATGTCGCTTTGCCATTCATGTGAACGTAGCCGATTAAACAGAAGTTCCCAGACTTCTTGTGCGTAGGGCACAGACACACAATCTTTGAGCAGCGCAAATACACACCACGAGAGCTGGGACTGCTCGCCAATTCCTTGACCAACGCACCAAAGTGTTCAATGACTGTTTGAGTTGATCCCCTCGAGTCAATGAACAGGTTAGCCATTTCTTGGTCCAACTGATCTACTTCTTTGTCGACGACCCACTCGTCGTCCAACCAGTCGTTGCAGATCCTGAACCAGCTGCGTGGAGCAGGCCCTGGTTCATACAATGACCGCTCGTCATCTTCCTCGGGGTCAATCTCTGAGTCCTCCAACCATCACAAACAGCAAACCAGCCATGCTCAGCATGCTCTGACCCATGCATTGACCCCTCGTCTTCGTTGTCGGATGCACCATCTGAGTCCGTATCGGATAGATTATCCGAGCAGAAGCAGAGGCAGCTTTTCACCGTCCTCCGCTTCAGCGTGTGCAAAACACTCGTCGCCTCCATCATTGGAGTACTCCTCATACTCCTCGAGTACGTACTGCCCTTCTGAGGAGTATTGGTTCCCATGATAATCACCAGGTCCATCGTCAGTTTTATGAGCCTGATGCAGCTCTTCAGGGCTCTCACCCTCATTTGCCAGGTCACCCAGCAGATCCCCTTCAGGTTCCAAGACATCATTAACGATGTCGCATGCTGCAAACAGTGCTTTGCCCTTCAATTGAGGGCATTCTAATTTATAATGCGGTCCTCCGCATTGATAACATTTGATGTTTGTGGACGGCACCCGCAAATTTGACCCTTGAGCCAGTTTACTGGCATAAGGTCGATTAGGTGTGGAACCTGTCGACTCCTTGGGAATAATCTTCCCTGGGGGACACACTTCCCTACTGGTTTACCCTCCTCCCAGTGCACAGGGGTGCACACAAGCTGGAACGTGCAGGCCACACCGTCTCAATGTGTCCCCACACTTTGCGGTTGATCGTGATTCTCCCTCTGGGAGGACGATGCTTGCACTGGAGCACTCACCTCAATGCGTACAGCGTGCCTCCCAGCATGCGAAGCGGCATACCGCCACTACACATTCTTATGCCACTCATAATTATGCATGGCTTCGAGTATTTCTCGAATTTTTCAGTATTCTGCAGTTATGTTGCCATCAAGCAACACATTCACCATGTCTGCAGGGATGCGAGACATTAGCTGATTCTTGAACGTGTAAGAATCTGGGTGCTTTATCATGTGCTGTGCTGCAGTCATGAGCTCATGATAAAAGCCCATTATTCCCATCTCAGGGGAAAACTTAGCAGCCCCAAACTGCTCAGTCGCATTCTGAATGCACGACATATCAATAAAGCAGTCGAACAGACCAATGATAAATTCAAGGTACATCCAATTGGACTTGGTACGATACATACTGACTACTTGCTGTTCGTAGTAGTCCTTGGCGGCTCCTGTAAGCCAAAAGCCATGAGTTAGAATGTGTTTATGATCATTCTCAGGGCCTCCTATGCCCAATAGCTGCATCCAACGGGCCATGCCCATCACATGCTCATCGAAATTCGCGACATCACTCGAGCTGGAATATTTTTCCGGCTGAGGAGCCCTTAGGTTCCTGTACTCATCAAAAACAGGTGCTGGGTCGGTGTTCCTAGGGTTTCTTTTAGAAACCAAATATAATGAACATGGAGGCTATACCTCCACTTTTCATGTTGTGTGCAGGGATACCTGCACTCACCGGGTCACCAGGCTCCACTAAATGGAGCCAGTCCTGACTTCTAGCAGGCGGATGATGATTCCGCTGGGAGTTGTGGGCATGTCTATGTTGCCGATCCTGCTTGGACTCACCTGTATGGCAGTGTGGCATATGGCCAGCCCGTGACTCATCAGAGGACAATGGATCACCATTGGGAGGTACCCCTCTGGTTTGCATCTCACTGCATAATTCATGCATGTGGGCGTTCTGAACATGTGAGTTCAGCATGATTTCGGACACGAGTTCACCCTCCTCTTTGGCGAATACACTATCCGATTTGTCGGCACTGGAGTAGTTCTCCTCGTGTCGGTATGTCAAATCATCCTCATCATTTGATGAGGACCTGGAGTTGGAGGGATATCCATCCCCAGCTTCTCCTCCATTCGGAGGCATGGGCGGCACCACACCAGAACGGGAATAATATCCCGTACCCTGGTCACTCCCGCTATGTGCGGTAGCCTTTGGCACTCCAGACCCTGTGGGCTTGTGCCGACCTCTGTCTAGAGTCTGATTGACTCTTTTCGATGACTCTGCTAGTGGCATCATAAACTTGGACCTACGGTCTCCCATAGTGTTTCCACCAGTAATATCTACTGAGTTGGGGAACTCATGGGTCCCCAAGGCATGATGTGCACGCGACTGCTCCGCTATGGAACTACCGTGACTAGGCACTGGTGCCATTGCAAATGGTACGCCCTTCCCGTCCCAGTCAATATACTGGTCCAAGATATTAGTGAAACCTTGTCTCACAATGTCTTGCAGCCTGTACCGCTGCACAATAACTCAGTTATTGAACGAGTGAGTGACCTGAGTCCCTGACATGGGTGCTGCATTAGTTCTTAAGGGACAGATACTACTATCCCTGTCCTTCAGCTGCACTGCCATGTGTGGGCAAGCTGACCATAACACTGCTTGTTCTCGTTCACAGTTAATGTGAGCGGCGACAGTGCTTTGTCGTCGCAACACTTCCAGCCGCTGGTCAGCGGCAAGCCATGTGAATGCCAAGGCCTTCTCCTCGTGTTCGTCAACCTCCTTCTGAGAGGCTAATAAGAACTTGTTAGAGTTCACCACTGCGCCTTCTTCTAGCGCAATCTTCTCTGCATAGCGGCGATCATTGAGCTCAGCAAGTTCCCTCGCCAACAACTCTTCCGCAATGACCTGGTCATTGTTAGTGCGCAGGTCGCGCAGATAACGCTCTGCAGCCCATGGGCAGCGCAGCGACGCTTAAACTCCTCAGAGTTTCTGTGGCTGAGCGCTCTCGCTAGCCAGCTGCAGCTGCATATTGTGGTCATCCCAGATATTGGGACGTGGTAGCTCGTCTACCCCGGCACCCAGCTGAGCTGTAGAGCCAGGCTATTTCTCATAGCCTGCCGCAGTGGAGCGTCAATGGACCCCACCTGACGCCAGACTGGCCGCTTTCTGCTTCCCAGCGTGCTTTCGCGCATCCCTCGGATTGACCGAGGTGGTATCATAGCCAGATGATACTGGCTTCGACACTGAACGTGTCGACTGGGAGGCGATAGATGCCTCCTTGCTCCTCGGGAGCTGTTTAATTCTGAGTGTGTTTTTACCCACACTGTTCCTGGAGCATGTAAGCTCCCGACCACACTGGTCGACTGGCTGGAAGGAAGACCCACTGCCATGGGACTGCGAACTTGTTGTTCGCAAATGTCGACAGTGGAGTAGCCTACTCCGGCAGTGGAGACTAATTCTCCTTGGGAGTTTCCTCCCTGCGACCTGCCCTTATATGGGCATGGCACTTGAGGATCTTCCTCATCCAGCACCTCCATCTCCGATGCTCGCAGTCTTGGGGCTCTGGCCCCCATATCTGTGGCATGGCTAACACCACTTTGACTCCCCGAATCCATATGGGGAACGAGCAGGCTACTGCTCATGCTCCCTGTTGAGCTTCTCGATGGCCCTTGGGCGTTACCCCAACTGCCCATCAGCTCTCCAGCTCGACGTTCATCGAGCCTGTCGTAGACGGAGTGAGAGCGGGCAGTGGCGATGACCCATCACGCAGCATGTTTGCACTTGGTGATTGGGCCGGAGATTCTTTGGCATCATCTAACATTAGATCCCATTGATTGGGAGGTCTTCCTCCGATCATGGAGAGTGTCAGGGGCAACAGCGTTGATGCCGTCGCCACCTGCGCTCGGGGCGCTTGCCCCTGGTGGTCTGAGTCCCACCTTTGGCAGCCTGTCCGCCTTTCTTCTTTTTGTCCTTTGCCATATGGCAATTTCGTTTCTTAAACGATTCGCAGTGCCTCCACCGTAGTAGAGGTTAAAAAAGTGTAAGAACTTTACTAGAGAGTCTTTAAACTCTGACTTACGTCAGGGACATGCTAACCTTGAATAACATATATTGTTAAGGTGCAGTGTGTACAGTAAAGTAAAGTAAAAGTTCCTGTACAAATAAATAAGTACAGCTATTTAAGTAATGACTACATCCTGTAGTCATAACAGCAACAAATAGTACAAACAATGGTACAATAAGAACAAATATCTTACACTCATTCACATTGTGTCTGGCCATTACTGAATTGATTTATGCAGCACCCTCCCTCACAGCACCTCAAGCTCCCTAGGTGCAATAATTCCATGACCATGAATGAAAATCCTAGGATTCATATGTACATAGATGGCTTTGTATGTTCCAAGGCAATAGGAATTCTCTCAAGTTCGCTGGGAGTCAATGTTTTCTTGGGCACACATTAGAATTAGATGGCATCATGCACGTGGAGCGTTTGGTGGAAACCCACAAAATGCCCAGCACTTTGTCGACCTGTGGATTTCCATCTGCCCATCTGTGGAATCCAGGTATTTCCTCTGCAGGGAATCAACTGACCTCATTTCCACTGGTACCCAGTGCTCATCCAGTTGGCAGTGTATACTCTCACTGGCATTGGATTTGTAGTATTTCACACAACTTTTGTTTCTGAGTCCGTGTACGGTGAGAGAAGGGAGGAACTGGGAAGCGATGCCAGAAGGCTGCAGTTGACTTCAAATCCCTTGAACTTCATACTCTCCTGCCTGGCAAAAGCCAAAAGTATAGACTGGACCATTACTGCCTCTTCCCCATGCCTCGGACCTGAGTGCTGGGCCACTGCACCCTCTTCTTACTGATGAAGATTTCCATGAACAAGTTAGGCAAGACCAAGGCACGAAGCACAAGCCAAATGTGTTTGCCCGTGTGTAAGGGTCATGGAACACTTCCCTTACATGGACACTCTACGTATCTTACGGGCACTCTACTTATCTTGTGGACTCTGCTTGTCCTACTATACTTATGGACATTCTACGTACTTGTGACTACTTCTCGCTGACGGCTGTTCTAAGTACTTGGCATTACTCACCTGGTCCGTGCGCACTCACATATACGTGTACATCCGCACTTAGTCTCTTTGTTGAATCAACACCAGTATTAGCCTTTATTCTGGATTTCCCTTTATCCCTTTGGATTTTCGGTCTTGCGGCTTCTTATTTCCTTGACCATTACAGTTTGATTCGACCCTCAAAGACTTCAAGTAGCCGAAAATCCCAATAGGGACATTTGGTGCCAGCGACATGGCTCTTTCTTGCTTCCCTGCTTCTTTAGTGCATCGTACTGACTACTATCTAATCTCAAATGGATCCCAATACTACCGGCGATACAGCCCCGGATCAGGGTGCCTCTGACGAGCAGCCCCAGGACTCTCAGCAGGCTCAGCCGACAACTGCTCAACTAAGCCCCACTGATCTCGTCCAGGCTGTTGTCGCGCTAGGTCAGTCTTCCCAACTCAATCAAGAAGTTCTTCGTTCTTTCGGCAGGAGGATGGACACTCTGATCACCAGAGTGGAAGCTTTGTCGAAGGCTTCGGGCGCTTCGGAATTACCCCGTGGTGCTCCCCATTTCCACCCGCCTTACGTGTTCAATGGTAAACTGGAGGAAGTTGAGCCCTTCATCACAGAAATTACCTACGTGATCCATCTTAGTCAGGCGTCTTTACGCGATGACTATGATTATGCTCTGTATATGTCTGGTTTTCTCAAAGACGGCAGCCCTAAAGCTTGGTTCACTGCCGTTGAGACCCAGTCAGGGCATCTTTTGTATTCTTGGGATGCTCTTCTCGACAACTTCCGCAGCCACTTTGGTGACTCTGATCCTGAAGGTACCGCTTGGACCAAGATTCAGAAGCTTAAGCAGACTGGATCTTGTGCTTCATATTCCTCTCGATTCTGAGAGCTATTTATTAATTCACTTGAGTCTTTCCGAGGCCTCCAAGATCAAGCAGTTCTATGAAGGCTTGAAGGAGGGGGTCAAGGACTCTCTTGTGAATGTCATTTCCCCTCCCACAGAATTTAATGCTTATGTTAAGATCTGTGTTGCGATCGATAACTGTATTCATCAACGCACTCTGGAGAAGGGAAATGAAAAAGGTAAATTCCCATCTCAATGTCATCTCACTCCCACTGTGCCTCAGGCGGGCTCCTCTTCATCCTCGGAACTTCCTCCCAGGATTCCAAGGAAGTTGATGCGACGAAAACTCGTCACGGACCTCTGACTGATGAGGAACGTGAACATTGATGTCGTGAAGGTCTTTGCGCATATTGTGGCAATGGCAAGCATGACATTTCGAAATGTCCAAATATGTCGGAACACCCGAAGAAGCACTTCGCTTCTAAGCAGGCTTCTTCCTGTTTGGGAAAAGTCTGACCGGTGGCTCCTCACCTGTCCCTGGGCCTCCGGTAGATGACGGGACACATCTTTCTTCCATTCTGGAACCCACGTTTCGATTCAACTTGAGTGTGCCTCCTCACGATATTGGTCCTAACACCAATAATTATGCTCCTCTTCCTACACTCACTCCTCAGTTTATTTTCTCATCCTCTGCTCCTACTCTCAATTCTCCTCTCCATTTCTTTATCTCTGTTTGTCTCAGCTTTCCGAATCGGAAGCCTATTTCCACCTTTGCTCTCGTGGACTGTGGTGCGACCACTTCTTGTATATCTGAACGCTTCGCCTCATGGCATTCCCTCCCTCGGCATCTCAAGGACGTTCCAGACCCTATCATTGTTATATCCATGCATCTCGGAGTTCCTCGGAGCTCCGATCGGACTTCCTCCGGAATTTCCGAGGGGGACTTCTATTCATCGCACGGGACATTACGCGATGAGGAATTACCAAGCGGATTCCTTTTACTCATAATCCCTTACTTCACTCTCGGAGTTTATCCGGACATCCACTTATTGTCCACGGAGAAATACTTACTCATCGTTCACAAGATGTCTTGACGACTTATTGTCCACGGACTTATACTTACGAATCCTTCACAGGATTGTCTTGACGACTTATTGTCCACGGACTAATACTTACTAATCTTTCACACCTTATTGTACTTCACTAAACAATTAGCTTACTAGTATTTAAGCTAGGTAGTTTAGCCTCTGTTCTTCAGTTTGATAATTGTATATGTTATTGTGTTCTCCCTTCCCAACGCAACCTGAGTCGGACTCCGACCTATCGGATATTCCGTGCCTCCTCCGGCCCTCCTGCATCCTTACTCGTCCTCCCGTTATTATCTCTGGACTTGTCTCTCCTTGGTCGCAAGCCGGGTAGTCACACACTCTTATTTGTAGTGCTTGCGAGAACGACCTTCTGACCCTTCGGAACTCCGTGACGAACTCTGACATATTTCCTTCGGACTTTCTCGGCAATTCCGATCCCCTCGGCTCAGCACTTAACAATCATGGTGGTTGATGACTGTCCAATTGCATCTGGACTGATCACCCATGATGTAATTGCCAAAATATCTGTTGGTGAACATCATGAGATCCGACCTCTAGCAGTTGTTTCTGTTTCTTACCCTGTTATCCTCAGCCTCGATTGGCTTCAACACCACAATCCTAATATCAATTGGATGGAGTCTAATCTCTCCCTCAATTGTTGTGGTCTTACTCGCTCCCATCCGGTGACAGTGACGGCGAAAGGCTTCGGTCTCTCCCTGAAACTTAACCGCTCTGCTTTAAACACTTCCTCGGTGCTCGGTTTAGACTTCGGTCTTTCCGATGCTACCTCTTTTGTCTCCTCTATTATTGCTCCATTAGGGGCAGTCAGAGTAGACGATTAAGCCGTGATTATGTGACACGATTCTGGAAGGATTATGGATTTATTTGAGCGTGGGAGAATCACGTTAAATCCATAATCGTTCATAATCGTCGAATCGCCTCTGGAGGTGATTTAACCACGATTATGATTAAGGCAACAATTATGGCTCCAGGGGTTAATCGTTGCTTAATTGTCTTGCGTTGATAATCGCGCTGTAATCCAAATGATTTTTGGGGTGGTCAGAATTGACCGTGATTATGCTACAATTATGCGTGATTATGGGCCTTTAATAAATCCATAATCATGTCTTAATCGTTGCCATAATCCCTCATGAATCGCGGCTTAATCGCCTACTCTGACTGCCCCTATTACCTTTTGGCAATCTCGCCTCGTCTGTGGACACTTTGATGTCATCTTCTCCTCTAAGTACTTCCTCGGAAACCTCTAATTCCTCCTCTACTTCCTTCCTCTCTTCCTTTGTGCATTGGAATGGCTTCGGTCAACCTTTGCCTACTCTTCCTCCTCCTCCCGCACCAGATATAAAGTTCATTGGACCAAAGCGATTCATGAAATATGCAAAGTCCTCTGACTCTATCTGCATACTTGTTTTCATGAAGTTACTTCCCCTGCGTTCATTAATGCTACTACCGCCTCGGATTTTCTGGCGTTGACAACGCCAACCCCTCTCATGTTCCTGGTGATACTAACAATTTGGAAACCTTTATCCCAGAAAAGTACAACAACTTTGCAAATAGGGTCTTTTCTGCATCCAAATTCGACAATTTACCGGAACATCGACCTTACAACGTGGACATTGAACTTGAAGAGGGAAAATCTCCCCTTTCGGTCCTTTGTACTGTCTTACTCCTGATGAACAGCTCGCTCTAGCCGAATACGTCAACTCCAACTTGAAGCGTGGCCACATTCGATGTTCCACTTCATCCGCAGCTTCACCCATCCTGTTCACACGCAAAAAGACAGGCGAACTACATCTTTGCGTTGACTATCAAGGTTTGAATTCCATCACTAAAAAGAATCGCTATCCACTTCCGCTTGTTAACGATCTCCTTGACCGTATTTGCTGCAAAGTATTCACTCTTATTGACCTTAAAAGTGCATACAGCCATGTCCAGATCAGGGAGGGAGACGAGTGGAAAACTGCTTTTCGCACTCCTCTTGGTCTTTTGAACAGCTTGTTCCCTATGGTTTAACTAATGCCCCAGTGGCTTTTCAATCCTTCATTCAGGACACTCTTCACGATTTACTCGACATTATTTGTGTCGTTTATATTGACGATATTCTCATCTTCTCTCGACTCAGGAAGGGCATGACAGACATGTCAGGCTTGTACTTGACCACCTCCGCGATGCTCAACTTTGTGCTAACCCCGCAAAGTGCGAGTTCGACAAACGGAGGTCGAGTTCCTGGGATTTGTCATTGGTGCTGACAGCATCAAGATGAATCCGAAGAAGCTTGAAACCATTTCTTCCTGGCCTGCTCCGACGAACGTCAAGCAGCTCCAGTCATTCCTTGGTTTTACAAATTTTTATTGCTGCTTTATTGATAGTTACTCCCGCATCACTATTCCTCAAAAATTCACTTCCTCCCCTGTTCTCCGTCATTTTGACCCATCGCTTCCTTCTACCCTTTCTACAGATTCATCCGACTTTGCGCTCTCTGGCGTGCTTCAGCAGCCAGACGACATGGTTTCCTTCACCCTGTCGCTTATTACTCACACAAATTTAAACCTGCAGAAATCAACTACGAAGTTCATGATAAAGAGCTACTGGCCATCATAGACTCTTTCTGTGACATGCGTGCATGGCTACTTGGTGCGTCTTTCCCTACTTCAGTCATTTCCGACCATAAAAATCTTGAGCACTTCATGACTTCTAAAGTCCTTAACTGCCGTCAGGCACATTGGGCTATGTTTCTTTCTGATTTCGATTTTCGCCTTGATTGGGGTCCCGGTAAATTCAACATCGCAGATGCTCTGTCTCGGCGGCTGGACTTCGTCCCTCAAAAGGGGGATGACACTCTCAAGTGCCAACGAAAGGTGTTATCGACGCGAACGCACACTGAGCGTCTTTTTAATCCACAATTTTCTTCTTCTTCTTCACCGTCTACTGTACCCCCCATGGCTGCTTCCACGGCTGCTATCACCACTCTTGCCATTGATAATTCGGCTCTTCTTGGGCGTTTCAAGAAGATGTTGAGTGGCGAGAGGCTCTCGTCCACAGCAGTCTGGACTTTACTGCAGAAAATGGACTAGTTTTCCATAAAGGAAGACTTTTTGTTCCCAAACCCTTATGCACTGACATTTTGAACTCGCGTCACAACTCTCTAGCTGCAGGTCATCCTGGCCGCACTCGCACCCTTGGACTCATCTCTCAGGACTACTCATGGCCCAGCATGAATACTTATGTTCGGCGCTATGTAGAGGCCTGTGACACGTGCACTCAGATCAAGGCTCTGCGACACAAGCCTTATGGCTTGCTCAAACGGCTGGAGATTCCTTCACGCCCATGGAAGGCCATCTCCATGGACTTCATCGTCAAGCTGCCAAACTCTCATGGATACGACTCCATTTGGGTCGTCTGTGACTGCTTGACTCGCGCCGCACATTTTATCGCATGCTGTGAATCCATAACCGCGCCAGACTTAGCGTGGCTATTTCTTGACCATATTTTCCGATATCACAGTCTCCCCGATTCGATTGTATCGGATTGTGGTTCGGTTTTCATCTCCAAATTATGGAAAGAACTTACTTTGCTTTTACAAATCCACATGGATAATTTCACAGTGTACCACCCAGAGACGGATGGACTGACTGAGCAGACTAATCAGACCCTCGAGATGTTCATTCGTGCTTATTGCTCATACCAACAAGACGACTGGGTGGATTACCTCCTGGTTGCCGAGTTCTTGTTCAATAACCTCGAGAACTTGTCTATGAGACAAACTCTGTTTTTTGCTAATTTTGGTTTTCATCCCACTTTTGAACGCCAGATTTCCGAATGGTCTACTGTCCCTGCTGCTGACGACCTCGCTCAACGCCTTGAACAGCTTCATCTGGAGCTTCGGGCTGAGTTTCAGCACGCACAGGATCTCCAGTCTAAATATGCCAACAACCGCTGCCTCACACCACCAGAATTCCAAAAGGATCAATTGGTCTGGCTCCTAAGATGGAGACCATCTATCAAGCTTGACCACCACCATCTCGGTCCCTATCCCATTATTTCCAAAATTGGCACTTCTTCGTACCTTCTCAAACTTCCTTCCTATCTATCCCGTCTTCACCCCGTTTTCCATGTTTCGTTTCTGGAACCATACTCCGACCCTTCTCAATTCCATACACACACCGAGCCTCAACCATTCGAGCTCGACGATCCAACTTCCCATTCCATTCGCTCTTTCATTGATTGTAAGAAAATCGGTCATCGCTACGAGTACTGTGTGCGATGGAAGAATCTCGATGAGTCAGAAGACTCTTGGGTTCCTTTATCCGATATCCCAACAACCTATAACGAGCTCCTCGAGCGCTTTCATCGCCGACGTCTGTGTGCACCTCAACCTCATGTTTTTATTATCAATCAGTCATTTCCTGCTCCTGAACTTAATTCCACTGCCATTGATCTTCCTTCTACTTCCTCCCCTTCTTTGCAGATGCCCTCCTCCTTGTCCACTGCGTCCGAGCCCACCTCTGCACCCGCTTCGTCCACTGCGTCCAAGTCCGAGCTTCGCGCTCCTCCACGTACCGTCCCTGCCGTTCCTCCCGCTGCCCTGTGCCCTGCCTCCCCTCCTTGCGTACATCAGAATTTGCAATATGAGTACGTGCCACCCAGCCAGACAACGACTTGCACTGGTCGTGTCTTGCGTCCTGCTAAACGACTCACTGTGTCCTCCCTAAAAGAGGGGGTGATGTAAGGGTCATGGAACACTTCCCTTACATGGACACTCTGTCAAGAGTTGGATTCGCTCGGAGACCGACGGAGGTCCGGAATGTTCTATCAAGATGAAGAGATGAAGTAAGTGATATGGATCAGGATTCTGTCGTGATATAACTTCAAAGATAGGTGTGAACTCCGGACGGAGTCCGAACAGAGGTCCGAGGTAGGTGCCGACAGATGGAGCGGGCTTGGCTTCAGCTCGTGCGCTGCGCCTTTCCCTACGCCCAAGGCCCGATTTCGAGAGATGACCAATTGAGAGTGAGACAGAGATAGGGCACAATCTTAGTCGATATTCAAACTGAGATAACCGTATGTACATGGCAATATTTATACTAATGTCGGAGTCCGAGATATTTCCGCGCGAAACAATAGAAACAATAAACTAATTGTAGTATGTATGGGGATGAAGAATTTAGAAAGAACAATAAAGTAATTGTCAAGGGACCGGAGGTCCGAGAACTCCGAGACCACATGACAAATCATATGTGCGCATAATTGTCGAAGAGCATGTGGAAGAGTGTTCATGATAATAAGAGCCAATGGCAGAGTTGGAGTTGATGATGAGTAACTCCGACGGTGTCTGATGGAATCCCATGGAACGGATCGTGACACACTCTACGTATCTCATGGGCACTCTACTTATCTTGTGGACTCTGCTTGTCCTGCTATACTCATGGACATTCTACGTACTTGTGACTACTTCTCGCTCACAGCTGTTCTAAGTACTTGGCATTATGTCACCTGGTCCGTGCGCACTCACATATACGCGTACATCCGCACTTAGTCTCTTTGTTGAATCAACACCAGTATTGGCCTTTATTCTGGATTTCCCTTTATCCCTTCGGATTTTCGGTCTTGCAGCTTCTTATTTCCTTGACCATTACACTGTGGTCATGGTTAGGATGAAGGGCAGGAAGGTGGTTCCTATGCTTGTCATCGATATGTCTAGAAGAACGAGGTTGACTGATTGGCCGGTCGCGTGTCAGGACGGTACTCAATGGGAATTGACTCGAAAAGAGACTGCATAAAAAGTGAGTTCTGACTGAGTGAACTAGGTTCAGGAAACACCCTTGGCTGATAAAAGTTCCAAGTCCACCCACCATACAGATGATGAATGATCCATCTGTATTGGGGGCGTGATTTTCGAGTTACCTGAGGATGTTGGGGCTGTTGGCCATGCTGGCAATGCTGCATTCTGAGTATAAAACAGAATGATGCATCTCATCGAACACGGTCCTAGCATAAGGGGGAGGATTTCTGTTGGTTGTGTTCAATGCCATATTGTTATGAGTCAAGTCTGAGTTGAGCGGCGGCAGTGTACGTGGCAGAACTGTTTTGGGTCAGTTCTGCCAGCCAGCCAGGCAGAACTGGCAATTGCCAGCCACAGCAGAACTGGCAGAACCAAATACAGAAATCCCTCAGAACTGTTTTTTTTCTCTAGTTTGGTCATTTTCAAGTGCATTTTGCAAAGCCTATGAGAACTTTTTCAGAGATCTACTCAGATGCATCTGAAGCCAAATTCACTGATCAATGCTGCCATCACTTCAAATCACTTGTGTTTTTGATCATCAAAAGTGCCCGAAATGGCGATTTGTGGGCTGACAGGCCGAAATTATAATGTTTTGGGGTAATTTGGGCTTGATACTGGTGTTGGTGAGGGAAAATAAGAAAATAAAGAAAAAAGATACTAAAATATCACTCAATCTTTCGGGGATCCCGGGGATCTATTTCAGGGCATTTCGGAAGCTTCTGCGCATCAAAGCTCTTTGCCAAGTACCACCACCTCTGATCTCGATACTGAAATAAAGCGCCAAAGATACTAAACATGGGTCTGAAAACTCTGAAAAAAAGGCCGGCTAGGCTTGGAATGTGATAAGACCTCCCCCAAATATTCCCAGATTTTCTTCTGCGCTGCGCGCGGCACATCAAAAACCTTCGATACTGAGCGGAGTTTCAATTCCACCCAAATCGGGAAGAGTTCCAAAACTTGGCCAGTTTGAAGCCAATTTTTGTTCAAAATGACTGAACTAAAGTACCTACAGCTACCCTTCATCACTAGGCATCCGTCTGAACGGCTCTCCGGTTTTTAATTCATAGCTATTTACTTGTTCCACGTTGGTTCTATGACAATCCACAATCTAGGGGGGTAAAGCTAACAGATTTGGGTATGGGCTGAACTGGAGATTGAGATGGTGTGTCAATGCCGACTCTCTAAACGGCCGGGCTTGAAAACTGAAGGGAGACAACATTAGAAACTACTACTTTAACGGACTGTTCGACTCAGAAGTGGGTCATTTTACACTCTGCAAACTGGCATTGAACTCTCCTGAGAAAATCCGAGGTTTTTGAGTCCACCAGTTCACTTTTACATGTCATTTGCAGCAAGCAGGGTGCCAAAAACGGGAGGAATAATATGTTGCAACCGGTGAGGCTCGAACTCCTGTACATCATTTCGTGATGACAAACATTTCAAACTCCGCTTAGTATCCAGTTCAGTAAGTATCGGAGCCTAATTTGCTGCTAAAACAGTGGGTACTGGCAACCAGCCTAAATAAGTGTCTGTTTGCATATGTTTGGTCCTCCTGCCAAATGACTGATTTCGATGGCAAATCCACTCGTCGCGTCCGCCCCGCTGGTCACAATGCACCCAGACACAATCCGAACCACCCAAATCATTATCCATATGTATGGTAAGGTATCTACAGTAGCTAAGAATGTATTAGTGATTAAACAGCTATAGAAAAATCCGATTAATCTTGATCTCCATAACCTGCATCATCCTCCTCCTCTTCCGGCTCAACGATTTTTTCCTCGAGTTCTAATGGTTCGGGAACTTGATGTCCTAGCTGAGGAACCTCTCCGCTCTCCACTCGAGGCAACCAACGTCCCAAAGCGGCCACTATAACTTCGGCCTTCTGTGTCTTGTTAAGCTTGGATAGTGCCGGAATCTGGGTCTTTTTGTCGGTCTCAAGCTCTCGGAGACGGTGCCATTTCAACTGGAGGTCGATTTGGGGCATGTGGATGTCCGCACAGGTGGCATGCAGAGATCAGGAAGCCGCAGGACGCGAGACGGACGTGAGACGCGACGCGTTTGATGGGTTATGTAATCGTGACACCGCTGTTTTCACAGGCATTTCTTTGGTCCGCTATAACACACTCAATATCCGCTCGTTTGGGGTAAACTAAAATGGAGGGTCCCTTTCAAGTCAATCTACAGGGAATGTCCCGGCCACATTTTGCGTCCTCGCCTCCAAAATCCTCATACAATTTGACACAAAAAACTGAAATATTACTGAGGGCAAAAACAAAAATTCGGCCCGGGACATTCCCTTCATAATTCATTTCTAGGAGCATCTTTCATACAAAGTTTGGTCAAACCCTTCCTAGATGGACCGCTAGGGCGGACGGAAGGAATGTGGCATCATTTCTGTTAGACACATTACATAAGCGCCGCCCAAATACGGACCATTGCCAGTACCCAAAAACAGGTTCAAATATCCGTGAAACACAGCTGGGCACTGCCACCGAGGTTCTGCCAGGTTAGCTGGCGCACGCCTCCCCCACTATCACCTTGCCTAAAAAGGCATATCTTATCAGCACGTGCGTCGACCAGCGTGTCATAATGTAATGTTTGTGGAAGTTTAGCGTGGTTACTATGCTCTATTGGTTAAGTGACTGCGGGCCTGCTTACGTAAGTATAGTCTGTTGTTTGGGTTCGAGTCTGGCGTTCTGCAGTCTTTTTTTTTCTTTTGTACCATCCTGTATTTTGTTTCCCCCTTTCGATTTAGCTCATGTGCAAGATGTTATTCTATATTACCTCCATTTTCTCCTCTCCCACCACACCACAGAAATCAGCTGGCACCAATATATATCTGAGGGTTTTATTGTAGCATCAATGTTGCTTTACTCTACTAGCTTGCATAAATAAGACTACTAAGCAGAAATGACATCAAATTGGGCTTGAAATTAATGCAGCAGATGTGTAAATTGTGACTTAATTTAGAACATGCCCATTGTCAACCTGACCTTTCTTAAGGCTCTTTGTAACTTAAATTTACAAAGGAAATGATTGGAATGGACCTTTACAGTGTTTGCAGGAAACCTTGGCCGTGCCTTTTTTTTTTTTGGGAAAAAAATGGAAAGGAAGCACAGGATCTGGCTCGCGGAGCAAGGTGCCGGACGCTTGGCCGGACACCGCATATGGTATTTTATTTTGGGAAAAAAAATGGCGCGGCCAAGGTTTTACTATTTGAGACCAGTTAGTTGGCCACTTAAGCATTTATGCCGCAGCCCTGGTGTTATACCGGTGCCGGTGCGACCCAAACTATGTCAGAATGAGGGCATGCATCCTACGAAGAGTTCGAGTCCACCAGCACCGAAATACTCGAAGATTTGAGTGCGTAAGGAATTTATTTTGACCGGCAGTCCAACATAGCCAAACAACAGGTTAGTTGGCCACCCCGCCAACTAATGTATTGAGCTCTCAAATGGTGGTGGCCTGCACCCAGAATCATATATACAAGTTATATTCACTATTTAAAACAGTTATGGTGTATATATGAGGTATAGAAATGGGCAGAATACATGCTTGCGATCGACGGGAAACCTCGAAATTAGGGTCGTGGGATGAATGAGTGTTCTGCTACTCAGAAAAAGGCGACGATGGGCCAAATTAGGATCCAGGCTACTCAATGGGAAGTATTTGGACGTACCTGGATGCCCAACTCCATTCCAAGTTGCTGACATCTCCTCCAAAAAATCCGACTATCAGCACGACTGAAATTGGGTGATTTTGGACAATGGCCTCCAGAACAATCAGAGGTCATTGGATAAAATCTCGAAAAGGGTCTCGGAATGAAGGATTGTATATTGAGAAGTCTTGTGTAAGGTTCCAGACCGATGGCATAGCGGTGTCGTGGACCGCGACGGTGCCAGCATGACCAACCTACAAATGAAGTTGTGCTTTTCCTGGTGTGTTAAGAGTGATAGTTCAGTCAGTTGCCGTCCAGTATCTCTTCAGATGGAAGGCCAGCATCGGGGGATCCGAACGAGCCCCCAAAGTCGTGGATCAAGGAAGAAATGGTGGAGAAATGGTGATGGCAAATGAGGCGAGTGGTCCGATTGATAAGAAATTGATGTCCCCATGCTTCGGATCCCGATCCGCGATGCCGTAGCTCCCGATCAACCCATCACTGTCGGCTGAAATTTGGTCTGAACATTCGTTGGAGGTCGTATTCTGTTTATATACTATGCCCAGTCATAATTATGAAGCCCTGGTCTTATAGGGGTCAAGTGGCCAACTAAGTAGGGTGGCCAACTAAGGGGTCTCTAATAGTATGCAAACACTGTAATACACATTCCCTGTTTTTTTCAGGAAATTAAACTAAACAAATGACTTGAATAGACAATGAAGTTGAATGAACTTGTACTGAACTCGGATCTCAGTGTACTGGGAAAGTGACGTGATGTCATAGTGGGGGGTATTTACTTAGAGCGAGCATTATCTTATCTTATTTGTAAGCACTTCCCTTTTTGGGAAGGTGATAGTGGGGGAGGGCAAGGGGTGTTTGCCAGGTTCTGCCCGATGCCCTGCCGGCAATTGCCTGGCCGGCAGAACTGGCTGGCAGGGTGGCAGACTTCTGCCAACAACACTAGACTTGAACCTGAATGAGCCAACAACCTAAACGTAAATCTTTGTAAATTAGACACGGAACTAGCCGAGCTGGCCGAGAGCGTGGAATCGCAATCCCTCCCCGGGCTAGCGCTGTGTTGGAAATATAATAGCATGCTAGAAATTCCGTTCCTCCGAGAGGTCAATAGCTAGCATGAGCTATTAACTGCTATATAGCATGGGGCAAACATTACCAAACAGAGGTACTGGAGCTCATAAATTGCTTAGAAAATTGGTCAAAAATGCCAAAAGTGCTACTAACGTTCCTTTCTCCTTTTCACCGGCCTCTCCGACCCCCTGCAATCTTTTTCACCGGATCCAAAATATTTCTTGATGGGCGAAAGTGGGGTTTCTCAGGATCAAACAGTGATCTGAGCCAGATCTGAGTGCGAAATTGATTTATTTGAGACTTATGACCCATTGAAGTGCAGAGACCAGCTAGTTGGCGCCCAGGCAGCCCTTGCCTGCCCATATGCTGTTTGAATTTATAGCAATAAATAGGAGGCCTCCTCAGAGGGTCTCATGCTATAGCAGCTATTAGCATGTTAATAGCATGTTACTCATTACCATGTTATTAACATTTGAATTTCCAACACAGCGCTACCCTGAGGCTCCCCCCATCCACTGAGTGCCGTCGTTAGGCTAGGGATCTCGTAACGAGTCTTTGTACCGAAAACTTGAGAAGACAGTCAATCGTCCTCATTCAACCTCTCAATAGGTTCCAGGAACTTGAATTTTGATGAAGTGCACAGGCGATAGACTGGTGACCACCGATCTCTCTATGAAGAGGCATATCGTCTACCGAGCTTGCCTCTCTAGCAGTCAGAACACTTGCTGCTAGTCACAGACGGGGTAGCAGCCCCAGCCAAAGAAAATGGATGACGGCATGGCATATGTCATTGTCAGCCAACTCAAGTCGAGCATGGTGGTAAGCGGCAGAGGTACAACAGTGGAGCGAGGCAAATAGCACTGTACATATGTGAATGATAAGTATGTCCAGGTGAATAGTAGGCATACACTGTCCTCGACGTTCCCAGTGTGAGATAAGATAGGTTAGACGTCAAACCCTACAGTGTGGCAGATTGGTCGCAGACTGATCACAGGTTGCTCCCCAGTAGTCGGCTTTTGGGGTTCGTCATCGACGCCCAGTTCATCCTCGTCGTCGTCACTCTCTGAAGACCTCCTCGGCCGGCCCAAAGGACCGAACATGCTGACGCGGTTGGACTCTTTTGAAGGTTTGAATGAAGGATGAGCTTTGAGAACTTTGGCAGATTCCGACAGTGCTGCAACGACGTCGGCATCCAGTTCAATCGTGAAGAGATCCATGATGTATCGGCGCACAGGCAGGCGGTAGCGTTGGGTAGAAACCGTATGCAACGCTCGGAAAAACATGGTTGGCGATGAAAAGATGGCCCGGAATTCCGGTCGCGATTTCATTCTGCGAAGCAACAAGTTATTCGGGAACCAAATAAAAGCAAGTCGGTGCACACCTTGCCAAAGAACGAGAAGCGGCGTTTGCGATAACCGTATTTGCAAGGTTATGAATTGCGGTGATAACGTCTAGCTCTGTCTGGGAAGTGGGAGGAATGAGCCGAGATTCGGTTTTATCCGACATGTGTTGCGTCCATGGAGGTATCTGCAGTCAAATGAGGGATAACCATCGAGGAACAGGGTTCAATCCATACAGAGAGAAACATGTCCAACTCGACCGGTATGCACAAGCCAGTAGGCATACCCAAGGGTGACAATGTCGCTTCCCACCGATAATCGTCCAGAATTTCAGCACCCTGCGAAGTGGATGAAATGAGACCGAGCACAAAGAAACATGTGCTGGCAGGAATAATGAGCGGCGAGTCTCAGTGCTAATAAAAATAACGTACCCGCGAACAGAAGGAATCGGGGAGTTTTGGGCAATGTCTAAAACTGTCGGAATAATTTCCTCCTCTTCCAGGAAAGGGAGCCCGCCCTCAGTTCCGCCGACATTTCCCTACGAGAAATTGGGAAAGATAGAAACGGCGTAAAAAATATACATACAACAGCCCAGAGAATGCTTTTCAACTTCAATATGAGCTCACTATCATCGCTTTCGTTGCTGTGTAGCCGTATGAACTCGGCAAACTCAGCAAAATGGCCTTTCTCCTGCAAAATCTGGCACCCAAGGTCGGTTTTGGCCATCTCGCCATAAAAATGAGGTGGGACAGTGCCTTCGAAGGCCCTGGAACCGGCATAAATAATTGCAGGCAACAGATCATGGCACGGAACTGACAGTATGTCCTCGTCGTGGTCGGCGATCCCCGAACTGCTGAAAACCTTGGCGAGGAAGACCTCCACCTGGACAACATAATAAATGTTGCGTTCCTGAGATGCCCATTACTTAATGGCCAGGCGAGTGCAAGATGGGAAAAGACGAACGTGGAACCAAGTATCCATTTCCCGGTCAATATAACCAACATCGTACAGATATCGGAAGCCCACGGGAGTTGACATGAACCTGCAGCAGAATGAGAGACGTCGGAGAAGTAGTGAACGGAAGCTAACTTGAGCAAAAGCGGATGCCCTATTTCTCCCAGGTGGTCCATCGTCGGCTGCATCTCGACAACCAGCTGCAATATATCCTTCGACTCGCACGCGTCCCGGAGGAAGCCCACCGCCATCTCACACACCTCCGGCTCCGGGTCGTATAGCTGCGTGAGAAGCAGGCGCAGGGTCCATGCATTCGCGAAGGATGATCCGCGAATCAGGTCTCCCAGATGGCGGGTGGCATATAGACGGATGTGCTGGAAGGATTGAAAAGATGAAGACATTGAATCACATAAGGCCATGGCTCATACCGGGAAGCTGGACGTCAGCGCTTTCGACAAGACGATCCGCGAGTGTCCATCGCTATAACAAAGCGATCAGCACGGAATGCATCGTACTCCAAGCCAAAGACCCACATGTTATAATCGAGGTTCTCGATAATACCTTTGATCAAATCCTCTCGATTCTGTAACTCGCTCAGATGATAGAAGGCCGTAAATATCTTGAACTTCTGCAACAGACTCGAAACAAGCATGAGCACAAGGACGGGCAGAACAAAAAGCGAGGGCATACTCGATACCCTCCTTGGTCTTGCTCAAGGTGCCGAGCATCACGAGGTACCCGTAGGTCAGCGTGTCCGACACCCGCCGCTTGGAGAACACGGGGTCCGCATCGGAACCATTGAACTGTAGAGCGCGAGTGTCAGATGAGAAATACGGGAAGAGTGAGGCAAACATTGACGGGATCGAGCTGCGCGAAACTCTTCACGATCTGCGCCAGGAAGGGATCCTCCGTGGAGAGGTACCGCACGCCGTCAGGACTGGCCGTAAGCGTGGTCAACAGAGAGCATCCCAGCCGCACCCATCGAAGGTTGGCCTGCATAGACAGATGAGTGGAGAGCGGAGGAAATGCAGAGCACGCGCACCTTGTTCCGGGGCAAGTCGCAAAACTTGACGCCGCTGCCGAACGGATGGAAAAAGGACAAAAGGCGCCGTATGAATCGGGACACCTTGATGGCCTCTTCAAGCCGCTTGGGATTCAGCAGGGGGCCTTCAATGAGCTCCTGCAGTATCTCGAATTTCCACACGTTGTAGTCCTTCGTGAGCATCACCTAGCCACACAATTCGAGTACTGCAGTCGAGGCAAACGAAATAAGGTACCTGCGTCTCGAGCAGCGAAGACTGAAATGTCTTGTCGTCCATCTGCATGCTCATCTTCAGCTTCACCTGCTCGACCTGCCGCTGGCCGCGCCGGATCGCGTCCTCCGCGGAGTTCGCTCTGCGTTCATCAAGGACACCATCAGGCACAGAAAAATGCAGAGAGGGGGTAGAGGATACCTCGGGCGCGAGCCTTTCATGGTATTCGGCTCTAAACGCGTCTGGTTCCGATTGAAGCTGTCGATGGCTGACATCGCCGACGTCCCTACGATCCGGTGCTCGCCGTGGCTGTAATCAGACGCCATAGAAAATATTCGCGGAATGGTCTGCGCGAAATTGTCAAAGACAGTTATAGCAAATCCGATCACCGACTCACTTGGATTTGCGCCGCAATAGAAAGTGGCAGCACCCTGTTCGCCATCTGCAGCACCTCGGCCATGAGCAACGTTGCCTTGCGGGACAAATTTGATCCTGAGGTCGATTCCTCCAGCATTCCGGTCAGGGCCTGGTGGACGAAGGGTCAGGAGCATGCAGTGCCGGATATAACTAGACGAACGTCAAGCAGGCCGGCGTTAGTAAATACGAGCACCATCAGCGCGATATATTGATCGGTCAGTTTTAGGGTCTGGTGGGTGCGCTCCGGGGGCTCCATTACGGTCCGGCGCTCACGGTGTTCTCGCGTTTTGCGATACACTGAAAGAAATGAAGGCGGTCAGACGGCGTATGCTCCGAAAGCAGCGAGAGAGCGCACTCGTGAGCCGTCGGCCGTCGATAAATGTCTGGTACCATTCTGGTGTTTTGATGTTCAGCAGATCGAAGAACATGTCAAGGATTATTTCCTGGGAGGTGGCGGGTTAAATCGAACTCAGAAGATGGTAGCTGGAAAATGACGCACCCGTGTGTCCAGAGACGGTATTCGGAGGGTGTCAACTAATGACCGGATGGCTCGCATGTTGTCCATGCAGAAGTACATTAGCCCTTTAAGAGTGCTTGAGAACAGATCCGTCCTCCCACAGCGTGTAAACACCTACCGCTCCAAGAGCGCAACATCAGCTGAATAACTTTTGTGCACCCCCTCATGCGATCTGCATGGTCGGGCCCTTTCCCGTACGCGTCCGTCACAGCGGAAAACGCCATCTGCGTCGCACGTCATCAAGACAGACATCTGGAGCAACCCTGCAGGGCATACCTCGAGATCCGTCCCCACTTGTAGGTAGGCGCGCGTACGCGGCGAATCGACGATATGCAGGAAGGCTGACGCGAGGATCGGTGCGACCTCAAGTGGTCCCTCGCCCAGAGCATGTAATAGAAATCGCACACCGCCTGTCCTTGCCACCAGATCGGTATCAATGACCACTTCAGAGACAGCGAGATGAATGCGAGTGACGATAACCAAAGAAGAAACATACATATCTCGGCCAGAGTCTGGATGCAGATCGGTCGGAATGGGTCTTCGGCATGCTCTGCCACTGCAACGAAGGCGCGCATAACAGCTTCGGAGAGCGGCACCGTGCCACAACCGCCCGCACTACGAGACTCGTGGCGGACCGTACCCACTTCGACAATGGTGCGGATGAGCTTGATGACCTGCTCCTTCTCCATGGCATGCTTATTGTCGCGAGTGAGGGACCTTCTGCTATCAGCGACACGGAAGATTAATTGTAAGACGCGCTTACTTGATGATGTACCAATCAAGTGTCTGTTCTCCAATGCGTTTTACAGAATCGGCATCGACGAGCGCGTGTCGGATGAGGCGGTATGCAGCGGCACGACATTTCTGCGACGCCTTGTCGGCCAGAGCCGGGATGACACTGGATGGAGTGAGTATAGTCCGGGATGAAGTAAACGCTGATCTCACGCTTGCATGACCTCTGCAAGGTTTAGCTCATATCGTACCCGAAGATTCCGCTGGAGAATCGAAACCAACTTTGTCATTATGTCGATGCGCTGGCGGTCGGTGTCGGCCGTATTGATCGATGGCGGCGCGGAAGAGTAGAGCTGGCCGTACTGGAGGTGGGGGATGTTGTAGTCCCTCGGGCGAGCGCCGCAAGAGACTTGACGCACGTCGAGGCGTTGTTGAGCACGGTGCGGTAGTCCTCCCCACCTGCAAAAGGGTTCCATCACGGAGGGAGGGACAAGAACGTTCACTCACTCTTATCCTCTCCGTCTTCTTTGCCAGGCTTAGCCGCTTGCCCGGCCAGAAATTTGCGCCGCGTCGAGCCGGACACTGCAGATGGTGCCTTTGTTTTGGACTCTATAAATTCAAGCGGTGTAAGATACAAATGGAGTCGAGGAGACGGAACGCACGTATTTCGATGCGCTGCGTGATAGCCTCGATCTTGCTCTGTGCCATATCCAACTCGGACCTGACCTGCAGACGTAGTGCATCCTAACTGTGGTGTCAGTCCTGTACACAGGAGTCATGCGATGGTGAGCGCGTACCGCAAGATCACGCATATTCAACAGATTCTGAGCCCCCTCCTTAATACGATTTTGAACGACCAGCATTTCATTGAGGGCTTCCACCTATAAGAAAATGAGCGGATGACCTAGGTGTGGATAAACGAGCGCACCTGCTGGGCTGGGGGCTTGTCGTCGAGATCGGTGAAGTCATTTGGGTCAGTTGGAGAATTGACAAGGGTATATGAAGAAGAAGTGGTATGGGAGCCAGCGGCCGTGGACGAGGGTATTGAGAGATATGAAGGCATGCGCGCCCGCGCTGGTCAGAGTCCAGCTAAGGGCCCAAGTTGTGGCGTGAACGCGTTGAGCAGAGGATGATGTAGACGTGTTTGTCAAAGCACTTTACGCAATGGGCACGTGCTCGTGCTAACTATGTCGGAAAAACCTCAAAGTGCATTATTAATATGTATTTTTCCTGAAAAGGCCTTATAAGGATATTATAAGGTCTTATAAGAATCTTATAAGAATCTTAAAAGTGATTCCCAACACTTTTGGGCCCTTTTCAGCTGAGTCACCTTATTTGGCCTTTTCAGGCCTTATGAGAACTTATAATGGCTACCGGCAATGCTATGGACTTGATGGCATCACCGTCTGTCCCAATTTGGACGCTCTGCCAAATCTCAGGCCTCGATGGATAAACCTGGTATAAATCGCCCGGCCCTGCTACAGCACAGTTTATTGAGCCATAAATCATGATAAATCATTCTACATGTATTTTGGTAACAGATTTTTGAAGTTCTGCTGTAGCTCAATTCAAGCCAAGAGAGACATCTATTGACCTGAATCGGGAAGTTTTACCAAGAATACACATAGAATCAATTAAAATAATATTGGGCCAGTTTCTGGGTCCATATCGAGTCCGTGGGAGCCCATACTAGGTCGATCTGAATCAGTGGCAAATCCAGTGATAACCAGTACAAACAAAGATGAACTGCCAATTCTATCTGAATACAGTGGTCTCTGGCTCAGAAAAAGAGGTATATGGTGTATTAGTACTGGAAACAGATTTCAAAGTCTTCAGGAGCAGAGCAGCAGAAGAGGATGAGAACATATCTAAGAGGAGTTTGCCATCGGAAAGGCCGGATCACGCTTATGTAAGCGCACGATTTCCCAACGGATTGCCGGTGGCCACTTATAAGGCAACTTTCAGGTTATAGGCTATAAATACCACTTCGCGGAGCCCACGTGTCAGCTTGTTGCTTAGGTCAGCGACACTTGATGAAATGCAAGCCATGTAAGGAAGTAATAGATATCAAAGTTGGCATTGTGAGATAGTCCAAGCGACTAAAAACTACATCAAAAGGATGGTCTCGGGAGAACTGAACAAGAAGGGTGTCCCATCTGCGAATTAAATCTGATCTCATCAGATCCACTGAGTCGCTAGCAGAACTATTGAGAATGGCCGGGATCCAGTACCAAGTGTGGCCGCAACAACAGCGAGAGCAGAATGTGTTACATGAGCAGAAGTGGCGAAAAGATTGTGCACAAAGTACACCATGTCAACAGAATCATCAAAATTGGCAGACAACGAAACACATCCAGCGGGACGTGTAGAAACATTATCCGACATGCATGCACCAGAAAAAAAATGTGTGACCAGCGCTTGATGACAATCATGGACAGATAGCACCATATCTGAAGGAACACCATGGTCATGCAAGGCATTGAGCAAAAACTGCATATCCGAATTGGAAAACATGTTACATGTATCATCTGGGGACAAGAACAATTCACACATTATATCACAGCCATCCAAACAACACTTAACCAGATCAACAGGGATACAGTCTAAAGACTAACATGCACTTGGACATGGATGTAGAAGCAACACAGGTAATATTATCATGATCATCAACTAATACAATGTTAACGGGGTTAACAGATGTGGTGGTTTTCAACTGCTCCATGCCAGCAGAGGTCTTGAACAGTGGATTGATAGATCCAATCCGCGGTGCTGCAGCAAAGCAATAAGCCAAATAGTCAGACCCAATAGCAGACAGCGTACCGGAAGGCAAAAACAGACTCCGTGGATTGAAAGACGCAGGGACAGACTTGCCGAGATCAATAAGGCTCCATTCAGTTGCCGTTACTTTGCAGCATAGCAGCACTTGAGCACTTTGGAGCACTTTGGCCCACTTTGGCACTTGGCCCGTCAGAGCGACTAAACATCTCACAGCTGTTCAAGCCCATCAGAACTGGCAAATGCTATGGTTACGGGCTTCCCATTGGTTGCTCAATGGTCTGGACTGCTCTGGAACCATCACATGCCTACCATGGAGGTTCTCTCGAACTGTCAGAGCAGGTTGGAGCCATTTGGAGCCATCAGCCAAAGTGCTGATCTTTGGCAAGTGCCGCAAAGTGACGGCAACTGAATGTAGCCTAAGCCATTTGTGCACAGAGGCCTTCCAGTCGATTCACAATGTCGGATCCAATGCACGAGGATATCTTACAGCTTAGAACAGCCATGAACAAGCCATGAGGGACTCCGGTGTTGATAGTGATGGCAAAATGTTGTTTCGGAGAGTGCCCAGAAAGGGCAGACCAGATAAATTCAGAGGAAATCATCGTAGTGGACGCAGAAGACACCACAATATTAGCGCAGCCAGCACCATGGATGAGCAAAGACATGATAGGCGATTTTTTCGAAAGGGAGTGGGACAAAAATTTGTAAGGGCCTGCAACCAGATCAAAGGAGTGAGACATCCACATATACTGTATTGTTTAATGTATTGTTTAATTACACTTCCACTTTAAGATGTTGTTTAATCACATGTTTTCCGCTTTAAGACAATGATCAACCCCATGTCAGCCATCACATGTCACACTCATTGTTTGACCAAATTGTGGCCCCAAACCATATGCAGCAATTTGATACCATCAATGAGATCAATCAGTGACTAGGGCACCCCAATACCCACTACTAAACATACATGGGATTTTTTTTCCTACATGGACAGTGATCACTGGGTGTGGCCTCCAGTAAGTGCAATTCAAAAGGCATGCACTTACAAAGCATTATCAAGCCAAATTGATGGCAAACTCTTTGGAAAGCTTGTTCTCTGTATTTATCTGCTTCATACCTGAAATAATACATCCACTACGATTACAAATTCACCAAGACTCGCTCTGACTATTTCCCCTGCCACAAGTGTCTCAAAAATGTCCAGCACCAGTTGATCCTTATTTGTTTGGTCATGTATTCAGCACCTTGGCCCGCCATCCAAATCGACCTTACCTGGACCGCCACACACTTGACATGGTCCTGGAAACTGGTCCAAATCAACTTTAGACCAATTCTATGTGTATTCATGGGAAAAAACTTCAAATTTCCAGAGTCACAATGTGACCTGTATCACAAATTTCAAGCCATAAGGCTAATTTAAAATATCTGTTCTCAAGAATACATGTAAAACTTAATTCTGAACACTTTCTCCCTACTAACCTCTAGGCAAATGTTGCTAGTTGAGCCTGTACCAGGTCTATTCGTTGCAGACCAAATTCTGGCAGTGCTTCCCAATCAGGATAGGCACGATGATGCAATCAAAATCCTATAGCGCTGCTGGTGGCCACTGGGTGAGGAACAAATCCAGTGGGCAACCGGATTTGTGCTGAAAGGGCCGAAGCCAAACACCGTCAATTATGTTGTCCTCATATGGCCATGTTCTCACTGAGTCCACATGCTCATGCAGGCAAATTTCATACCAAAATACGAGCCCATTCTGACTCCGACTCCGACTTCAACTGTCTGGGACCCTTCCTATGCAATGTCCAACCCCTCACCAAGGCGCGACCATGCCCTACTCCCTCTCTTGGCGTAGAAGGACCTGTTCTGGGTGCTGCTCGCTGGCATCACAGTGATGGCTTTACTTCTGCACCCCCTGGGTCCTCGCTCACCTCCGCACTCTATGGTCACCTCACCCAACCCCTTTGGTCATCTCGCCTAACACCTTTGGCCATCGCACCTTACTTGGCCTTCGTGTCCTACCTTTGGCCTCTTTGGCCTACCTTTGGCCTCTGTGCCCCCAATTTGGCCTTTGTGCTCTACTTTTGGCCCCTGTGCCCCCAATTTGGTCTTTGTGCCCTACATTTGGCCTTTGTGCCCTCCCTACTTGGCCTTCATGCCTTACTTGGTATCTGAGCTCAAGATTTGGTGTTCACACCTCATTTGGGCTTTGTGCCCAACTTTGGCCATTCTGAACTTGAATAGGTTGGACCTCGCAACCTCTGGCACACCTCATGATGGAGCAACTTCCTCCTGGCAGCTGTAACTTCTTTCACAGCAAGTATGTCTCTTCAGGCTCATCTGTGGTGCTATAATTCTTGGCCAGGTTCCAGTGCAACACCTTTATGGCCCTTTTGCGCCTTCGTATGCATTACACCTTTGTGCACAGGAGCAGTGCTGCATGCCCACGCTGCCCTGAGAGCGTGCAGTGCACATGCCTATGCATGAGGGCACCAGCGCATGGGAGGTGCTACCCATAGGTGAGCAGGCAACAGCCGCACCCCAGGGACATCCTAGGCACTGCTCTCAAGCCAGCACATGCTTGCGTCATTGTGACTGCACATGCATTGCACCTTGGTGCGAAGGTTATATCTTCACATCTCTGCACGCATTGCACCTCCATGCACAGGTTATATCTTTGCATCTCTGCATGCATCGTACCTTCAGGTGCAGGTTATATCTTTGTGTCTCCATATGCATGGTGCTTTGGTGTGCAAGTTACATCTTCATGTCTTTGCACGCATTGTGCCTTCGTGCATAGCTTACCTTCAATGTTCATACTTGCATCT